>JARFIW010000766.1:487500-522500 GCA_036346225.1 Platerodrilus igneus | reverse complement strand
ATGAAAACTTTTTACAATATGTTTACAAATTAGAAACTATATTTGTATCGACATTTGAATCACGTAGTATTTGTAATCAAGTAGCATTTAATTATTTTCAAGAAATGAAAGATATTGCATTAGCACACGAATGTTCAAATTTTTCTGTTACATATGTTTTACAATTATTTATAAGATTGAGAATATGTTATGCCCTTAAAGTTTCAAATAAGACTTTAAGAACAAATAAGGGTATAAAGAAAAATACAAAAATTGCAATTGTATCTTATATTTCATTATTTTTTATATCATGTGGTTGCATGTTTAGTATTGCTTACCTACAGCTTTGGCGTGTGGTGTGATTATATTTTATATGTACAAATAGTTTACCAGTAACAAACCACGAAATTATTTTGGACTTAAAACACTTTGCTGAAAGGTATTATAAACTACTCAGTTAGTGATCGCTTTAAGTTATTAATCCATTTGAAAGGGACTTATTTGATCATAGAGTTTAACAAACTGCAACAGAATCTAATTCAGTATCTGCTACAAAAATCGTAAAAATGTTAATGTTTCTCCTTAATTGATTGTCAAACCAGTCAAATTTTCAGAACCTCTAATTCTTAAATCTGAAGAGAAACTAAAATCAACCATAATATCTTTGGATACAATAAGTGGTTACACTGCATCTCAAAAGTTAACACTTAAACAAAGAAGTTTATTGGAGAAAACTACACATTCTTTAAAAGTAATTGCAGTTAGTTTTACATTAAAACTAAATTCTAGTGATTTCGATAACAATAGAGGGCCTTGATGTTGATGCAATAGATCCACTCAACTTTAAAGCCAGTCGCAGTTTACAAATAATCAAAAAACCTCCAAAATGTTTCATCATGCAATTTTCTGAAAATACACTAGGAGTTCTTTTAGGACTGCAACTACATCAGATAAAAAAGATACTTTAGAAATCAAATGTTTTGAAACGGGATATTTGGAGTTTGCACTCCTATTATTATTACTTATCTACCTATATTACCTACCTTTTTATATAATTAAACAGTAACAAACTTGTACAATCAAGTACTTTAAAAATTATTTTGCATTGTGCTTTTTTAACTCCACAATTGTGTTTGTGTCAATTGAAAATAAATATAGTCTTGGCAGTATTAGACAAATGTATTTTGTTCACTTAAATGAACGCTCATTATTAATAACCCAGCAAAGCGAAACACATGATATAAATGCTATATAATTTTTAAGTATCATGGTTTATGTAATTGTTGTTCAACATTTTATGTAGATGCTATAAAATAGTGGACTAAATTTTACACAACACAATTTACATTTTTTGGCATGTACCAAAAACAAAATGTATACAATTATATCAACTATCACCCACAAGGATAGAAACCTTATTTTTGAGAATGTTTTCTTCGCAAGAGTTGTCGTCGAAGCCGACTTGTGCAGCTAGTATAACATAAAAGAATAAGGTTTTGTAACCGAAGTGAGTGAATGGTTGCGACTAGCTCGAAACTGCCCGAATCATGATCGAAAAAATTGTATTATCATTAAAACTTTCCATATATGTACAACATTTTTGTGATTATATTTTTATTATGTAATTATTAAATATTTGTGTTTGCTGGGATATCTACAGCATATTTTGATATTAGAATCTACTGATTTTTTAGCCAAGGTGTGCAAGTGATTCTTGTCGTTAGGGTGCACGACCTCAACTTCTCTGATTGTGCACACATTTGTTTTATTGTTTAATTTATTGTGCATGTTCTATTTTGTCATCTGTTAAATAAAATTTTCTTTTCAATAAATTGATTCAGTAATGTTAATGCATTGGTGTGATTGTATTATATATGTAAATGGTTATTGGTAATTCAATATAATGTTTTCAAAGTGACTCTTACAAATGTCTGACCTTTTGTAGGAGACTAAAAATAATCACTCTGACAATGCAATGCACTTGTTGAATTTCATTCAAAGATTCCTACTGACTTCATAATACTAGGGATTAAAGTATACAGTTATGCACACAATACTCTATTTAAATTTTAAATCGATTTCTAACCCAACTTTTTTAAATTTCCCTCAGCATTTCTATACCTACAGAATAATGGCTGAAGGTCATGTATTTTTGGTACATGAAAAACAAAGGATTTTTAAAGAGTGTCACTTCTTTTGGGGGTGTTATTATTCTATGATAATACTTTTTTATATGTGTACTGTTTACCCCATGTAAATAATACATACGAGTACAAACAAGTTAAAAGAATTTGTCATAATTTCAACGTTGAATTGTGGGGAGTGGGAAGAATTTTGTCTCAGTACATATAAGGTAAAGGGGCCCATTAGTATTTCGAACGACGATATCTGGCGCGTCCCTGTACATACAGCAGGTACAGATAGTTGTCTTTGATAAAACTGATTAAAAACAGTTGCCTTGTTTGGTAGATAAACGATAGATAAAACTGTTGGATTCAGATTTTTAAGCTATTGTTGCCGATGTGAATATATTTTGTTTGTAGTCATCAAATGTAAAGTCCGCCTTCATTTGAATACAGTCGACTCTAATTAAATTGCTATTTAAAGGTAGATCTAATTTGTGTACAAGATAGCGTAAAGTTAGGGCTTTCAAAGCGGGTAGGTAAGTTGACAATGATCATCTTCATGACAATATAAACGGGCCATAACTTGGACTAATTATAAGTACTCGGTTGAATTCCCGACAGGAATACAATGGCTGTGAACGGACCTGGCGTTAACTAACCGTGCCAAGCTTATCCTAATTACTGCTATAATTAGTGTAACGTTAGTATCACCACCGCACGATGCCGTTTTGTTACCGACGCTAAGTTGCTTAGCAACCGTAATATGAGCATCGCACTTGATTCGTTGCTGTTTTATGGATTTTTAACCGCCTGCTTTTTATGGGATTAATTGTTTTCGGAAAGTCGACGCTTCGGTGATTTTAATAAGTACTAGTGGTATTGTCTCTGAAACTGAAGTGTTGTCGAATATAAACTTATGTGATTAACAAGGTGTACTTGTGCTGGATTTATAATTGTTTCAGTAAACATTTTTTAAAACATTCATATCCTAATTTGTATAAAGCGCAGCATATTCTGGTTGAATAATAGCAGAATGTAGCAGGGGAATGGCAGAGTGTATTCGTCGTATACCCTCTATTAAAGAGTTTAATTCTGATTTTACCTTTTACCTATAATGGTTATTCAAGTTTTGATCAATCTTATAAAACCATGCTTTTGTTTTAAACAAGCTTAACTATAGTCCATTCCAAATAAGACTAAAGTAGAGGGCGCTTGGATGCAAGGTGGATTTACACAGCGTAAAATTCATTTTAAATGCGGGAAATTTCAAACATATGGATGTTGCTTCAAAAGTTGCAGATAAACTGTCCTTATTGTTGTCAGTTACATTCAAATTACGAAAATATTTTTGAATCAATTGTAACGTATTTTTTTACGCGGTTACATTTTGCCTATTAATCTAAAATAATATCGCAATAAAATAAGAATATAATTTATAAATTTTCGATCACTAAAAATAATTCATAAAATTTACAATAGTATATGCGCTCCTTTGTTCTTGAGGTCTAAGTTCCTACAATAAGCTTCGTCGAGTTGTCATTTCGTGTCACTTTTCTATCAGCGTCTGAACAGGTAAGCTGCTATTAGCGGCATAGAAAGGTCAAGATGGTGGTATCCAGGCACGTGACCTGTAATACGGTCCGCAAGAAAGTTTAACTGATTGAATCTTTGTGTCTGAATGTAGTTCCTAGCGGCTTTAGCGTGATGGTTTTATTTTGTGTTCCACCTAGAGCAGTTCAGTTGATTCCTGCAGGTCAATGAAGATAGAAGCTCCCCTCATCATTAAAACAGTTGGTATAATTAATTAAATAAATTTTACTAATGTTTTCCTCATAGTGCAATATCTTGGATCTAGAAAATATGAAGGAAGTAAGCAATACCATATAATTATATCACGGATTTCGTTAATATCGTAAGTGCCGTATTTAATGCTGAAAAGAAAATTTAGTTTGAGATTTGAAATACAAGAATTTATAGGATGTACTTAAGAAGGAATTGGTTTGGTTAAATTATGTTTTATTCAGAAGATTTCTCATAGTTCCAGCGATAAATTCGTTCGTAATCATTTGTTTCCTGTTTGTGCATCGCAGAACGCAGATGCTTATGGAATATCCCACATCTGATGTCATAGTTCAATTTCTTTTGGTCGTACTGTACTTCGACACGTGAGTGATATCTAGTATTTAATCACATTTATAATTATCTAAACATAATACGAAAGGTAGAAGGTTGAAACTTTACCTTGATTAAAGTAACTTAAAATTTATTTAGCAAAAGAAAGATTCCGTAATAAGTTTGTAATCTTGCATAATTTTTAAAGATGGCTATGCAGTTTGTTTATCATAATTATTTCACAAACAGATAGCGTCAACTAAACTGAAAAAGTTGTTAGTGACATATAATGTCAAAAAAATATTCAGCTGTCCAATTTAAATATCACATGTTATTTTACGCTAATTTAAAAATATATTTAATAATTTTGAGGTCATGTACTTTGACTCTTAATCAACGTGATAAATTCTTTTTATACATATTAAGTAAAACTAACTCTATCTTGAAACATGCTATTTTATGAGAACTTAAATAATTAAATTTTATTGTGAAATCAACGTAGTACTACACATGGCTAAAAGATTAAAATATGTAAAAATTTATTATGAAATATTCAATTTAGAGATCTTTATGTTTTTTGAATACAAAACCTTATTAATTTTCTGTTCTATTAAAAAAAATTTTTAGTTGAAAAAGATTATGTTAAAACAAATCAAGGAATTTAATCAAATAGAATCTATTTTTGTCTATCTCTTTTATTATTCAAAGTACAAGTAAAACTTATAGGTCATTCATGAGCAGACATTGTGTCTAATGATAACAAATACCTTGGGTGTATATTTTTGGAACTTAAATTCTATTATATTATTTTTGGTAAATATTTTTGAAGACACAAACGGTGTCCATGTTGTGCATTTGTTTGTTCACAGGTTGAGTCGAGATATCTGTAAGACATCTAGTAATTGAGATTTTGGTAAGTGCTTTACGAAGGTGAAATTCTAGCCGTTTATGTCTAAAGAGTTTTTCTTTTCCTCAAGCCGTTTTCCATCCAACTTTACCTTGGACTTTCATTGTTAATAAGAAATTCTCGACCTTGTGATATATATTGCCGTTAAACAATTTTGAAAAAGAGAATTTATTTAATATGGAAATTACGAAAGATCGGAATATTATTGTGCTACCTGCGTACGAGTGCATCAAGCTATTAAATTTGCGAGAATTAATCTGTTTTAAAATGGTTGAGTTGAGGTGTAGAAACTTTCCAGAATTTTACGAAAAATTTGTAGGTGATATAAAAAATGTATGTGGAAATACGACGGAGGAAGAAAGGCTTCAAACGTTATTAGAGGAAGAGAGCCGTGCCAGTATTTCTCTGTCTCATGATTGCAGCAATTTAAATTACTCGACAGTGTTGGAAATTATTAAATGTTACCCCATCCAATACTTAAAAGATGCGATTGCAAGGCAATCGCTTGCGCAAATGTTTAGAGATTTCGCTATCCCAGATTCCCAGATTCTGGTTACCACACCGGTTTATAGATGTTATCAATACATGTATATATTTTATTAAAAACATTATATTTCTTAATAAAGTTTGTTTTACATATTTGTATCGCCAACATTAGCAAAAACTATTAATAGACGTATTAAACTATCTTGTTTTTATTTTTACGTTTAAAGTGGTGTACCCCGCAGATATTAAACACAATATACCGCTTGTCAACAAAAAAAAAAGTTGTAGGAAAATTCAAAGACAAATTTTATTGTGGGTCTAGTAATAAAATTTGTTGGTAGTTAGGCTAAGTTCTACTGTATTGTATGCGAGAAAGACACGATTAAAAAATTAAAGGGGTCTTACGAAGTGTAGTTAAGAATATTAATGTGGATAGTTTTAAGGACATTGTACATTGCGGAAGATTTGGTTCTAGGAAATGAGCAATCTACGAAAGTACGGAATACTTGGTATTAATGCTAATTTGGGTTAGTGACCGCGCTTGTGCATTTTTCGAGTGTCTTTGGCAATCTTCGATTGTTTCCAAAATGTATATAAACCATGGCGCTATCCATGGAAGCTGGTCGAAGAAAAATGTCATCCGAAAATATTTTTAATTGTAACTCTTGTGGTGCTTCCTATACCTGGAAAAGTGTTCCTAAACGGCACCAGAACAAATGTCATCGTAAAATATCGTCTACGGTTAAGCTTATACATCCGTCAGCAGCAAAGTACTTAAACTGTGGGTCTTGCGGTATCGCTTTTACGAGAATGGGCAACTTACTGCGGCACAAAGAATAACAGCACGGTATGTCATAAAGCGGTAAACGTTCAGCTCCGCCAGCTGTTAAAGGGTCTTGTACGAAACAACCACAAATTCTGCGTAAAGTATGCGATTTCGAAATGGAAAAGACTGCGTATGCCGCACACTTGAGAAGCAACAGACAAAAATGCAACAGTTACCGCTACTGCCAAAGATGGCGTACAAATGGTTAGCACAGCGTTTAACAACCGTATGGCTAGCTATCGCATAAAGAACTCCTGTGTTGACGATGGAGTGTCCGAGTTTCTTTGGAAGCAGAAAGAGCGGTTTATTCGATTAGTTAATAAAAAAAGAACACAACATACAGCAATAATAGTTAATTGCGAACTCTATGGCATCTACACAAAAATGGGAGAAGAGATTACCGATGTGAAATCCTTTAACACAAAAAATATGGTTATAAAATCTTCTAGTAATCTGTAAAATATGTACGAGGTCTTAAGCGAAACCAGGTAAACACCAACTTTACACCCAATTAATAAATAAAATTAGTTTATCGAGCGAAGATGACAAGCGTTACGTTATCCCCGGAAGCATATCAACGTACGCATGGGGGCATAAAGATATAAGATAGTTGCTATATTTGTATATATTTTATTGTGTATATATAGTAGTATGTAAGTTAGTTATAAGACATACCTACCACTTTCCTTCTGTAATTAATGTATTTGTTTGGAGAAGAAATACGCTTTGAAAGGAATTATACCCTGCGTTCACATGTAATTTGGGTAATCCATAATCAACAAGAAATTAGTTCAGATACGAATTGTATTTTCCAAGTACCTAATTAGTACTGCGTTAACTACATAATTATGTTATGACGTGTTTAGAAATTAAAATGTAAATCTGGGGAATTGATGAAATTTTTACCCATAAAAGTTGCTCATGTTTTTTTTTGATAAAGTTTGTTGGGTTTAGAATGCTTTATTAAAGAACAAGTTTCGAATTTCTCTATAATGCTTAAGAATAAGGTACATTTATCTTAAAAGAAACAAAAATAATCTTTTATATGTTCGCTAAATAAACAAGTAAAAAAATTGAAAGGTTCGGGTTTTTATAGGGGTGTAACTTTGTAAGGGGTGGTCTGATTTTAAATCTATTTACAGATTCAAATGCTGCCTAAAATTCTAGACTAATTTGATGTATCGTATGGTTAAAAAATGTATAAGCATTGTCAGAAATCTCTACCAGCAAAAATCGGAAAATGAAGGTAGCTCCCTGGGGGATGATGCCATCTAAAAAAATTCCTAGAAATTCAGGTGGCTGAGAAAATTCTAATATTAATTGATACCAAACAAGATAGATTTATCTCGAAAGATGAAAATGGTTAGTCGAAGAAAACTATTTGGTCCAGAATGAGTGAAGAAATGAGGGATTCTGGTGGAAATGAGGTCTTGATTCCCCTGTCATCCATCTACTTTTATTGACCAAGGCTATATCAGAAACCAACAACTAAAGCTGAGAAAAACCAATTTACGTACCCAAATCAAAGATTTTTTGATCGTGGCGATGTATCTAGAGCGATTGCCTGTAAAAAGAAACAACAACTTTGCAGAAGGCAAAAATGCAGAAGCGCTATTTACTAGGCAACATGAAGAATCTATTCCGTTCATTTAAACGAGAATACCCCGGCCTGAAATGCTGTTACACCAGTTTTGCACGGTACAGATCATTCTACGTAATACCTCCTACTGTTTATGTCGAATCCAGACGTACATACAATACTTGGCCTTTGCTTTATATAAAAACAAGGTGATTCCAACTTCTGATCTGAACAAGATTATTGTAGAACATGTTTGCGACCCAAATTTATTGGCCTGTATGTCACTCGAAAAAAATCAAATATGATACTACAAAAAACGATTTTATTGTAAACTACGCTCAGTGGGAAAGGAAATCAGAACTTTTTAAGAACTCAGGAAAAACAGTCAAATTTACAAAGAACATAAAAGAAGACGCAGAGAGTACAGTAAAGATTTTGATAAACAGGTTTGAAAAAACCTTAAAAGAGTTTAAGAGACATGTTTACAATATAAAGACACAGTAGAGTATCAGAACAAGAAGTGGCACTGCATGTAATTTCAGCGAGAACTATAATTGTAAGTATTCGCAAGAAATACAATTTCATCATTTTGGCGGCTCCCGAAAGCAGGTATCTCTACACACTGGTATGATGTATATTCGCAATGTAGAGAATCAAGTAGAGGTAACATCTTTCTGCCCTGTGTCGGGAAATACTACATATAATCCCGCTGCAATCTGGGCTCACCTTCATCCTATTCATGCTTCAGCTCAAGAAAATTTGTCTGAAGCAAAAACATTACATGTATTTTCAAATGGTCCCGCTACTCAGTATCGGCAAAAACAGAACTTTTACCTAATGTGCGCGAAAACATTCTAGGAATATTACTTCGCGAAAATCACATGGAACTTTTTCAAAGTAGGACATGGCAAGGGCGCAGCAGACTGTATAAGTGACTTTTTAACGAGCTGCTGACAAACTGGTAGCACATGGAACAGATATCTTTGGTGCCTCTGAAATACGCTAATACAGTGAAGTTATTCCTTATTACTGATGAAGACATTGAACAAAATTCGAAAGAGATTTCAGAGAATATTGTTCCATTATGTGGAACTATGAAGGTACACCGGGTGTTCACTGAAGAGGCAGGCATTTTGAAGTATAGTTGAGTTGTTTTGTCGCCGCGGCTTTTGCACTTGCATGGATCCGAAAGACTACTGCCCATTAAAACCTAGGGATTGAACAACCAAAAAACATTGACAACCTTTCTAATTTCCTGGCAGATATAAGTAATATGGTTCAACATAAAAAAATCATTTTACTACACAGTATAAACTTTGAGTTCAGATTCGGATGACGATATCCCTTTATCAACATTTAAATATGTTTACATTGAACAACCCACCGGCACGTCTACTGGCAATAATAACGTTTTAATTGAGAAGGAAAATATTCATGTTAGTAAAATAAAACAAGGTGTACACGTGTTGGTAAAGATTTTAAGTTCAAAACAAGACTACGTTTATCTGGGCATGGCGTTAAGAGAAGTAGAAGACGACGGCGATGTAAAAATGATGTTTTTCAAGTCAATTGACGATTCAGCGAAAAAATTCAAATTGGTTAAAACTGATTTGTCTTACGAGTCGTTTGACAATTTACTGACCATTGTTCCAGAACCTCATAAAGTGACAAAGGGTAAAAAAGTTTTACACTACGATTTTGATACTCCATTAGACATATTTGAGAAATAAGTGACTGAAATGATTTTTTTAATATGTAGTTAAAGCGTTAAATTTTTTTTTATATATAACAATAATGTTTTTTTTAGTTTAATGAAAATTTTGATAAGAACTAATAAGTTGATTTATTGGGTAGAACAACTCAGTTAATACCTTACAACTTTGTTATTTTTCTGTCCCTAAAGTATTGGAAATATATTTTGATTTTTTTCAAAAACCTCTCATTTCCGATATTTATGTTATCAATATAAGTTTGCATATGACAATTCACTTTCAGTATAGCATTGTTTCAAATCAATATCTCTATTGTTTGAGAATTTAAGTAGAATATAGAGCTTATTAAAATACAAAAAGTAACAGAGTGTGATATAAACAAAGTTTAATAAACAAATTACTATATGGAAGGTTGTGATTTTTGGTGTTACTAAGAGATAAAACACTATTATTAACAATGATGCCAAAATGTTCCTGTATCATTTGTTTTGTTTTTAAATAAAAGATAAATACTTGTCGTAACAGAGTGGTAACTTATTTATACCCCAACCCAGTAAACTCGGAAAAAACCTAGATCGCCAGCAAAACATCGCGACTAACTACAATGTCAAAATTTAGGAGTTATTACAAACGTGAACACAGAAAAAATAAGCTTATCGAGTGTTTTTGTTTTACTTATTTTTAAAATTTGGTGAAGCAATTATCTGTAAGAAATTTTGAAATGATCCATGAATATAAAAACTTATTTGTAAACAACATTAGCTGATTTCTCCCACACAATGGCAGAATCTAATAACAACATCTAGGTAAATTTTAGAGGAGAACGAAAATAAACTTTAGGTATTGTTATAAGGATTTAGATGGAAAATACAATAATCCTGTGTTAGGGTTTAGTTAGTTTTTTTCAACTGTATTTTTCACATTTCACCGTATTTTTCTAATTTGATCTTTAATTAAAAAAATAATAATGTACTTACAATTTGTTTCTACAAGAAACACAACCATTTTGCAAAAGAAAAACATGGTATGTTGTTATTTAAGAACTTCTAGAAATTCGAAGAAAGCCAATGTAAAATCGTTCTATAATACGCTACCAAAAAAAAACATATTTGAAGTCTATTTAATTAACTAAATTATTTAAAATAAGTTTCTGTAATCCACGGGGTAATTAGTTTAAACTTTAATTGCTTTTTCAATGCAGAAAAAGTTGAATTTTATAAAAATATTTGCTTTTGTGCTTCCGTACACAAAATTTATTAAAAATGGGGTTTATAATACACGTTGATTGTAGTTTCTTAAGTTAAATGCGTAAAGCTAGTACTACTCTATGCTATTTACAGCAAATAAAAAGTATTTTTTATCAAAAATGTATTGATAATTAATAAGTGAAAATAAATGGCTTTGTATTTATCCTAAAGTGATCAATTTGCGTTCGCATTGAATGCGTTTTACGGTATCTTACAATGAGATATTTTTACATATACAATTTATGTTACTTGCTATTTATTTACAATATGCTTATATCATACCGGGTGATTATTTATACAGGCCCAATTGAACTTTTTTGTGTGGCATCAATGAATAAAAGTACGCTTGTATTATACAAGGCGTAATCATAAATTTACGGAAATTTCTATTTTTCCTGATTCTATTATATTTTGGTGGGATTTATTTGTAGAATTTGGATTTCTATGACCTTTTGTGACCCCTTATCACATCAATACATATATACATATAGAAATCAATTTTATATTTTTATAAAGTGGTAGCATAAGAATTATATCATCTTTAACGGCAAAGTATATACGAGTTTTAAGCTTCAGACATATAGTAAATTACCTTTATATAAAATTAATCTGAGTACAAATTTTATTAATAAGGTGTATCGTTTTATTTTAGCAGATGCATGTAGTTTTTATTAATTATATAGTTGTATATGTTACACATGATGTGTATAACATACATAGGAATGTAATAAATATCAGTTAATGCTCTTTAACGTAAGACCATTTTCTATAATCCATGTACGATGTGGTCAATAAAACTTTTCTTCCAAATAAACTAGGAAAAAATAACAGGACAATATTAATGTTAGTGTTGGCAATATCTATTTTATTTCCAAATGAAAACATGGTTAAGGTTTAAGTTCAGTGGTGAAATTAGGTAATGTTGTTAACATAATAATGTATTTCTTCATAGCCTATTGGAAGAACAATATTTTTATAATATGGCACGCATCTACAAATCTTAATGCTTGATATACACGCATTCACAAGGCATGTAGTAAGTCATACGTATACTATACCAGCACCTAGTGAATGGTAATAATCATAAAAAGCATCCTGTGTCCGGGGTATCCGACAAATATTTCAGGCCTAGTATCTGTGTAAACACAAGTGAAATACAGTACATATTATGAGCATTGCGCTAGAATGTTGCTAGAGACGAGAGTTTCACGAGATTTCTAGCGCGAGACTAAAGTCTAGTCTCGCCTCTCGTCTCCCAAAAATAATGAGCCTTGTCTCACAAAACATGCTAGACTTTTGGCGTCTAACGTGCAACACTATTATTACTATGTGCCAGTAATTTTTTACGCGCCCATTGAGAGAGCGCCCCCCGAAACAATATTCACTTTCTTTACCACTTCAAGTCGTCTTTACTGCCAATGACTCTGAATAACATTACTCACGATACTCTCGTACTTCATTTTTGTAAAGATATGAAGTTCGGTTGATGAAGGCCTCAATATTACGACCTAAACAAACAACGATTTATCCTATTGCACACAAACACTTGGTTTCAGAATCGTGATATCACAAAAGCTTAGTTATCCAGCTAACCTAGGAGTCGTTTATTAATTCAACAGTTAATTACGAGCATACCACTCAGTAATTCAGTATAATGTTTAACTAATTGTTTTAGTCATTATTAATATAAGCGGAGAGTTTTCCAGAGTAAATACGGCTTGTACTAGGGAGAATTTCAACCGCTGACGAACAGGAGAATAAGGACAATTATTTGTTTTGGAAGGGACTAAGGGAATGAATTAATTTTCGTCTAAATGATGAAAAACTTTATATTAAAGTTATTATCTATATTTACAAACAATAATGTTTTCATAAAAATCATAAGGCCAGAAATCAGATAAACGTTTGCTATTTTTTATCTTCATTGCAATTTATATACGCATTCGCTCGCTTTACTCGTCGTTCCAGTTTCCCCATTCAGAGCAGACCCCGCCAGTTTACCTTTGGAGTCCATTTCAATTCCACTTAATTTTGTGAGCGGAGTTCAGCAAATATTTGTTTCGGTTTGTAGAAGGATAGGGCAACATAGAACGGAAAGAGAAATATTGTGTCCTTGCCATCTAAATCTAACTTTGGGGTTCTATACAGTTAAAGATTTAAATATTTTGGATGTTTGTTTATAATAAATTTATTAGATGCATCGGTTTCTTAATCCAGGAAATCTATTGTTTGACGGTAATGTGCTTGAACAGAGCGCGGAGTCTACATTATAATTCGAATGATTTCTAACTGTCTACACCTATCAACGGTTTTAAACCAAACGCAAAACTGTTTGTCTTACATATTTTATGAATGAAAATATTTTAAGACGTTTTACAAAGTTTGATCCTTAATCAATAACATAAACAAGAAAAACAGTTTCTTTTTCACGTTCACTTCTGAACATTGTGCTTTTGGTTAGATGTTTGGTACATCATATTCTCCACAAGTTTTTCATGTTGCATACTGGAAGAATTAACTCTGACAAGAAATAAATGTAAATACTCCCTGTATGTTTGTTGTGGTTTGTTTTGAAAAAAACAAGAAATAAGTGCACAAGACCAAGGTCGTTGCTTCGTTTGTATTGCATTCATAATATAAAACGTTGAATCCACAGAAGTATTCAAAAAGTATTCAAAAGTATTCAAAGTATTCAAAAAGTGCTCAAGCATCTAACATTAGCTAAAGTCATTTTATGTAACATCTGTTTTCTTCAATTTGATTGAAACACTATTGATTTGGAAGACATTTACAAATAGTTGCCAAGTAAAATTATTCTATTGGGAGACTTTAACGCTCTCAGCTCTATATGAGGTTCAAAGTCATCAGATGACAGAGGTAAAATGGTAAAAGATTCCTTGGTAGATAATGACACAATAAAAATAAATACAGGACAAACCCTACGTTTTACTTTTCAATGCTCCATTCGAAAATAATACATTGGCCGTGAAGCCAGTTCTTTTACCTGTAAATTAACATTTTGCCGAATCCCTGCTATTCCAAGAAAGGTAGGGATCTTTAATATACGGGACAACACTCACACACGGGACCTACATTTTACCTCTCGTCCGAACGAGAGCGTATTCTCGTGAAAAATGTTTGCGCGCTTAATAATTTTCAAGCGGTCCGTATCGGGAATCGAACCCGGGACTTTGGACTCAGCAGTCTTACGTGAACCTGTCTGATCCATGGTACCGCCCAATATAGGACTGTCGATTTATCTAAACCTGCAAGGATAAACTATCCCAGCAATGGACTTAATACTATGCTATTTACGTTTATACCCAGACTTTTAGTGGGAGGCCCTAGATGTAATAAAAGCAATAAAAGCGTTTGCAGCTAATAACAGTTGAAGCAATTGCAGTTTAAAATTTATCTCAATAAAAAATGAAATGAAAGTAGAAGCGGTAAAATTCCAATGTAATATGGAATACAGCTACAATCAACCGTTTTCTATGAGAGAACTCAGCTATCGAATTCGCAAAAGATTCTTGTCCAGGAATAGATGAGATAACATCATCTATGATAATCCACTCACCAAAAGTTGTTAGAACTATACAATGAAACTTGAACCACTCAGGAGAATAACAAAATACATTAACAGTCCCAATTTGTAAACCTGGCAAGGATCCGAACCACTAAGAGAATTATAGACCAATCTCTTTAACACGTCACGCCAGTAACATCTTAGCGCGCCAAATTAGAACGATAGGTTGATATGGTTCTTAGAACATAAACAGCATATAACTGAAGACCAATACTGATTCCAAAAAAAATCGATCTATTGTTGATTATACTCTAAAGTCGACTGTGAAATCACAAAGCGAGAGGAAGTGTGTTGTCTTTGTATTTTTCTAGCTACAAAGGGCATACAAGATGACGTAGGAAAAAGGAATATTGCTCGATTCATAAATACATTTTAGAAAGAAAAAATTTCCAAGTTCGCATGCAAGAAAGATTCTATCATCCATCTTGAGCTTTGAGAACGACATTCCACAAGGACCAATTTTTAGTTTCACACTTTTTGCATTTGCGGTGAACGATATCGTCAAAAAGATTTATGCAGGTACTCAAACGTGTCTATATACCGACGATCTGTCTATTTTAACTTCAGCCACAACTATTGAACTTTGGACGTTTCGACTTCAGAGTTCTATAAACGTGATTAGTCAGCCATAAAGATGGGTTTCCGCTTCTCGCCAACAAAGACACGTACGTTCTACTGCTACACTTAAACTTTTAAGGCTAAAGAGTGTCCTACATATAGGTAGGGTAGAATACCTGGTGGGGTTCAGCGGAACCCTTAAAAATTGGGCAGAGTAGAAAGTCGGCTTTGAATGTAACGGAATCGCTGCCTGAACTTACGGAGGATGAGACTATCAAAGCAAAAACAGAGGAAGGGGACGCCATTTCCTCCAAGAATACTTACAAGATAAACCTAATGGTAAGATGCAGAAACCTTTAGATTACGACGAACTTCAACAGCAATAAGTATCCTAGATAATCTGATACAGTAAAATACACACGAAAATACATAAAATACATAAAACAACATCTAAGTAATAGTTCATTATGGAACCCTTCAAATAAACTTACTTTTTGCGAGGAATTCTTATGGTTCTTATACTTGAAATTTTCAAAAAAAAAACTGAATCTAAAAAAATTTAGATTGTACTTAAATATCTTTCTGTAAATCTCAAGTACACCATTAATTTTTTTAACCTTTAGAAATAAAAAGAAGTAGTCCATGTAACAGTTAAAATTTTCTGTTACCAATTTTGTTGGTTAGGCAATGTATTCCACTTATTCTGATGGATAGACAATCAAACATACAGATCTCTTAGGAACGTGTTTGGTTGAAAACAACATTTTAGAAACCATCTGCGCTTAGGAGGGATATTATCTACTTTGTTAGATACGCAAATTTGGTCTTTTTTTGGATTTAAGCACTGTACGAAAATGGGTCTTTAGCTTGTAAAGTTGAGGTTGGCCTGAAAAGAATCAAGTACGTAGGTGCTTATAACTTAGTCTATTCACTTCCTTATAATTTGCAAAGCCGCAAGTGTTATTTAGTTACGGATTCACAAAAGTGGCTTTTAGTTACGGGTTCACGTAACATTAAATTATTGCGAGAAGCACGCAATACTAAATTATTCCTGGAAACACGTGGAAATAATTTTGATACTGGCTTATTCACTCTCGAATCAGAAATACATATTTTTTTAATAGAAATCGCACATGGTGAATTCTAACCTCTGAGTTTGGAACCCAAACATTATTCGTTGCCATTTTAAACGCACCCTGCAACGCAGCCATCATTTCTGAGTATTTTTAGCAGTTGTCAGTATAACAAGTCTACAGTTTAATAGGTTATTTCGCCTGGAATCCACAAAAATACGTTTTGGTGATGGAATCGTAAATTATGGAAAGCCGTTAATCGAGCACGCTGTACAATTGTGTTTTTGAAGCTTTTATCTGCACAGGTGTTGTCCTTTGTCGATCAATAATAGGAAGTTCTGGTTAAAGCCCACTAGGTAACATCGCTATCAACTTATTTATCAGGTGACAACTATCTACCTACCAAACACGCAAACAGGTATTACCAATTTTATTCCTTTTATAATAATAAAATTTTAAATCGCTGAATAGTTAAAACTGTCCTGTAATATTTTTTAAAGCAGCACATGAAATTTCATCAACCCAAATTTTTTTGCTTAAATTAGTTACTAATCTAGGGACTTCAATTTTGTACAAGTCTGAAACAATTAAAACGAGTTCGATTTAAATACTTGACGACTTCATTCAATATTAAAATATTTAACAATTTGTTTATGCCGTTTGCATTGCAGCAATTTTTTTATTTTATTTTTATTTTTCAAGTGGCAACATTTCCATACTGTAAATATTGTAAAAACATTTATAGAAAAAATTTGGTTGTACATATCATTGGTTTAAAGAATTATTTATAATATTTTTTTACTTACTAAAATAGTGGCAATGTGTTACTGTTTATTAAACTTGGATTAAATCAAGTGTATGGTTTTACTAGTAGCAATAACAATTCAAAGAACCCACTGCAGGCCTTGAGATAAGAGTGCAGTTCATGTATATTTTAGCTAGAAAATTTTAACCTCATTAATTTTTTTAGGTAGATAAATAATTAGAAAGGTTACATCCAAGTTTAAACTAATAATGAATTCTTAAGGTTTCTTCTATAATCACAATATATCTAATATTAGCGACAAACGCTTTACTCAAGTTTGACTTTACTCAAAATATATCAGAGGTAATTTATAATTAATCAAAGTTACTGAATTTTCTAAATCACAAATCTGGCAATTAGGGTACATAAAATATGGCACAAGTGTGCATGTTGTTTGTTTCAAAAATCATACATAAAAGTAATCTCAGAACTAGTGTTATCTTTATATTTATAACCTTAAACTATCAACAAGTCAAAAATATAACAATTGCCATCTGCTTTACTGTACTAATTTGAAGTTTGTTTCAATAAAATTCTTAATATTTTGGTCTTAAAACAAAAACTTATTTAAATACTCAATAAAGTACAAAAAAAGTTTCTTTTAAATTTTAATAACGAAACACAGAACAACAGTAACCGATTTTATGTACGACTAACGAGCTAGGAAATTTACAAATCTTCTTGTGAAATGTTCTCATACAGGGTGGCAATAGTCTATCTATATTCTATGGGTAACTTTGTTATTATAATAGTTAGAAAATAGGTTAAATGGAGACTATAAGGCATTTTTTTAATAATTAATTAAAACAAAATGTATGGCTCTCTAGATATTTTCAAAAAACAGAAAATTCTATTTTTTCAAATTAATCCCGCTACTTTGCTATTGTAAATGGAGGAAAATGATTGTAATGAAAGTTGTGATATTATTCTTCTCTTTAGGGTGCTCTGGCGGAATAATCGTTTCCTTGTACGGTTTACGAGATATGACCTAACCTTGCATTTTTTAAATGGGCACCATAGTTGGTCATGACATCAAGAAATAGCAAATTTTCTCACCTTTCCAACGATATAAAATATTTATAGGTCTAACTAAAAAATTGTGGAAATATTTGCATTTATTTGATTTTTATGCAAAAATCAAGTAACCAAGAAATCAAAAGATTAGATGGTGGCATGGAATCATAAAACAACAGTTGTAGGCATAACTAAATTTTAAGTTCAGTTTTAATATGTACATAAACAAAAATCAAAAACAAAATATCGCGGACTGTTTTCAGTTCGGTGGTTACCCAATTTTAAATATTAATAAAAAGTATTTACTTATAATTTATCGCAAAAATAATGTATATCTTTCTTTAACCCTTTAAAACTAAATTTTAAGCTCAGTTTTAATATGTACATAAACAAAAATTAAGAAAAAAATATCGTGGACTGTTTTTAGTCCTGTACTTATTCAATTTTAAATATTAATAAAAAGTATTTACTTACATAGTTGCAGCAATAAAAGGAGACCATCCATAGGCTGAAATGTATTTCTGCCGCAGGTGTCAAACTCTAAAAAAATCATATAGAAAACATTTTATAGACAGTCCATGTTAATATTATTTTCTATAGAAATACCCAAACCATAACGATTGTGGCGAAGCAAGTTCAATTTCGACACTGGGCCCAATTCTTCCCGAGAAAAACCATCAAATCGTCGTAGAGAAGAAATAGCAATCCCAATTGAAAGCAACTGAGCACCAATTACAAGGGGATTAAAGCAACACACATGAAGAGTGGAGTAACAATAGGATTCAAATGATGAGCAGGACGTGCAAAGTATAGTAAAGTTTTTATAGACCATAACAATCCTTTTTCAGAATCAAACACCCCGCTAAGAAATATTAATAGTGAAACATTGGCGACGGAAAAAGCAGCTTTATACCTCTTAAGCATAAGTGAACATGAATGAGTATTGTACGATAGGTTCAAAATAACCCAATGGTTAAAATGATTAAAAGTTTATATATAAAGAAATAAAGTAGCGAAACTTTTGAAAAATCTTGGCAAACTTGAAAGCGAGGCGCACATTTATGACGGTATGGCTCTTATACGTAGTATACCAAATTCAGTAATTTCTAAAATGGAATGTTTTGCACAATTTGCGCAATATGAGTTAAATCAGATTTAAAAAATCTTACACACACTAACCGAGTCGATGTTTAGGACTGTTATCAAAATCATTTAATAAAAAATATAGAGCACAAATTAGAGCATGTAACAAACTTTCCATCATTAATAAGATTCATAATGATTTAACAAAAATACCAACACAGTGGTCACGTTACTTATTATTACCAGAAAATAAAAAAAACCTTCTCAATACATTTCCACATTTATTTTGAACCAAATACTTGTTCCTATTGGAAAAAACTATACACTTCTGGTTGAATTTCCGATGAAAGTTTGTGTTTTTTTTTACAGGAGACAAGCAAGAGATATTACCACAGCTAAACCTCAGCAGTAATCATATTGAGGTTGATACACGGATGTTTGTTCATGTAAAAGATTGCCTGAATCAGATTCTGTAGTCCATCATATGATCATACACAGTCATGATACAGATGTGTTTGTGTTAGGAGTAAGGTGCTGGTATGAATGTAAACACTATAATTGTAAAGGTTTGTGGCAGAAAATCGATATTTGAGATAAAAGGAGAGGTTTGGGATGTCACAAAGCCGCTGAAAATTTAGGAGAAGCCTTTTGCAAAGTATTACCTGCATTACATGCACTAACAAGATGTGACACCACAAGCAAAGTAAACATAAAAAATGCTGCGTTTAAATACGCTAAAAAAAACCATTACTCGTATGATATATTACTGTCACTGTCTCTACGGCCAATTACAGAAGATATGTTTAGCAAACTAGAGTTACTATACCTAAACCTCATAAAAATAAAAGGTACCACATGTGATGAATGCCGTTTTATTCAATTCTCAACTATTCCATCTGCTATAAGTAATCTTGTCAAAATGCCATGTCAGACAGCACAATTACGCTGTTGGGAAAAGTCTCTGAATGCATTTATCGAACCTTTAGATTTAACTAACTTTGGGTATTTTAAGGACGAAAATATCACCTGCGACCATTATTGATGTTGCTTCCTGCAACACCCTCTTCTTTAATTAAACCCTGCAATTGTAGAAGCTGCTCGAAGAAACTTGTGGTTGTTTTTCTCATAGTTCAACTTGTTGCTCTTACTGCAACTGCGGCGAGAGATGCAAAAACTCTTTCAACGCTTGTGACGTAGACAAAGAAAACTAACAAAACGAAGAGCTGTAGTGATCTTTTACTAATAATAAGGAGTATAATATTCTTAAAAAACAACGTGTGATGTAAGTAACTAATACACATTACGCTTATGTAGTTATTGTTAAATGCACTAAGTAGTTCCTTATTTACAATATAAAACCACCCCTTAAAAGACAAATGTTTACTAACATTTGAATTTTTGTGATTAAGCCTATAGATACTGCATTATAGCTCAGAATTCTTTGTAGAATATTATTTTGTGCAAAGAATGGTTTTTAAAACATCGCTCCATCTATAACCGTTATGGAGATACCAGCGAAATTCCCGTGCGCGATTATCTTATCCTCCCCCATTGTGCTCTTTTTTATCGACCAACGGCATTTTAAAAACCGTTAATCAATTAAAATACACTAATCTGTAATGTTTGCCAATTGCGCTGGTATGAAAATGTAGTGAACTGTAATCTGCATCTGCATGACCGCAGTTAACTGCATGAACAAAAATTCACTATTCTTGAGGCTTTTTTACCATTGAAAGCCACATGGTCAAAGCACACCGAACTAACTCATACGGTCACTTCCGTTGTTAAGTTATTACCATGCTCTGTCTAATACTCGTCCGAAACTGTGTACACGAAACAAAGGGCACTCGCGCGCACTCCCACCAATGTTCAAATTTGTATGTATAAGTTATAGGATAGGCGATAACAGAGAAGGAGCTTTAATAATGTTAATAGCAAACCAGAATAAAATAATGAGATAATAAGTAACCAAAAATGCTATAAAATGCATAACACCCATGTTGTGCACCTAGAAGGCAACGACATCAATTTCTTTTCATCTACTATGTGCCCCCAAAGACAATCAAAAGTCAAACGATAAATTTTCAGTGTATGCTCAACCCCCCACAGCGCTTGGGCTATTTTGTAGAAATAACGGTTTCGATTTCCGATTGTATTTAAAGAGCGATTCAAGTTGTTTTAATTATTATTTTATGATTACAGAAATAGTATTAAATGAAAAATAGGCCATAGCATAGAGTATAATACGGATATGGACTAGAGTAGTGATTCTTAAACTATTGCCGGGAGTTTGTGAAACATTCTTGTCATAAATTAAAAGTGCTCTCACGTCTACATTTAGTAGTCAAACATTTTTGAATAGTAAAAAGTATATATCTTGCATAGAACATTACCCGGAGATGGATTTTTAAGTCCGACCCGGTCCGTGACTGACAGAAACAAGAACGACCCGGTCCCGCTCACCCATGTTTTGCCGAATTCAAACAGGGCTCGGCCCGGACCCGCTCGCAGGCTGGGCCAGGGGCGGCTCCGTGGCTCAGTTGGTATGCGTCTTACTACTAAGCCCAAGATCCCGGATTTGAGTCCCGACACGGCCCTCTTGAAAACCGTCAAGGGTGCATTTTTCACAAAAATACACCCTCGTTCAGACGAGAGATAAAATGTAGGTCCCATTGTCTGAGTGTTGTCGCGCACGTTAAAGATCCTTACCTTTCTTGGAACAGCAAGGATTCAGTAAATTTCAAAATTTCCAGGTTAAAAAACTGGCTTCTTTGCCAATTTAGTACCTTCGGGGAGCATTGGAAAATGAAAAAATGTCGGGCCGGACCAGGCCGTGGATAAGCCTGTTTGAAAGATCCGGTCCAGCAAATGCTCAACTCTAGCTACACTTCCCAAATCAGTTGTTTCTACTCAACTGTATACTTCAGAATACAACCTTCTCTTAATCTAACTGAACTAGTCTCCTAGTTATAAATTTCGAAGGTTTAGTGTCTTTGCGAACATATCTAATTTTGATGAATTTATCTCATTTTGCCTTTTGGTGTTAACATAGTAACGTTTTTTTTGTTCTGGTATTATTTAATGACAGGTGCTCATACTTAGCTGCAGAAGATAATTTTATTTGGATTAGTATCGCTGTGTTATTTTTATTATTTTCCTTCTTTTTCTATTTTACATTATATAATTTTCTTCAGGTGTTAGGTAAGGTCATCATGTTTCTCATTGGGATTGCGAAACCAACTGCTTTATTGTGATAATCTCTGATGCCATTCAAGTATTTTTTCCTTACGGTCTCTTATATTGTTTTTGCTTTATCCCGGTAAACTACCGCGAGTCTCTAGCCGAACTGGGCAGTTTTCTATTTGACCACCACCTTCCTCCTGAATTAATTTGTTTAAACTTTTCTTTCTGCTTTTCTTTCTTTTCTTTTCTGCCCGTTACTCCTATCTCAATTCTAAATTTTGGGTCGAATTTCTTCAAAACTGGTTCTCAAATTACTGAATTTTTGTTATTTATCTTGTTCCCGAAGGAGACTCGTTGTAATTTGTTTTTGCGTCTAACCCCTTTGTCGAATTCTTCTATTGTTTGAATAAGGCCTGCTCATGCCTCAGCAGATATATCAGCGCAGTTACGCCATATCATTGCGAAGATGTTTCCACCTTACATGTTTCGCGTTACAAGTTTAAAATATGAGGTATAGTAAAATAGTCGAACAACACAAATTCACTATATCTATAATACCATCACAACCTTCTTACTATGTTTTTATGTTATGAATTCATTAAAGTGTAGAAGAAGTTTATTGGTGTATGTAGTAACTAGATAATTTGGTATTACCTACAATTACTTTTGGTATGTTATCACTAAAGGAGTAAGGTGGACACCTTCCGCAACACTTCAGCATTTCAAGGCACCAGTAAGAGTTCTTTCACTGCAGGGAAAGCTACCTCGTCTCCATTCGCGCTAAAGAGTCAATTCTCATTGGCCTACGACAGTCACGTAGGTGTAGACACTCATTCGCAAAATTCTCAAGAGAAAGTTACATAAATGCTCAGAAAAAGCTCTTAATTGAAACATAAACTTTTGATGACATATAAACATTAAGTATTAAAAGGAATTTGATACGCGTCAGAATAACACGTAACAAAATACTCTGGATATTTAGTACTCATTTTAGTTACATCTTTTTGTCAACAATGTTATAGTTTCTAATTAATATAATGGGGTTTGTCAAACTAAATTCTTTTCAAATTCAAAATATAGTGCTTAATTGGCAACGATATAAAAGTTAAAGCTCTAGAGATTAAAATTGGTTACTCAAAGTAATAAAACGAAAGTATAATTGAATCACCTACATTTAGATACCAGGTTGTCTTCGACATCTTTGAAATTATCGTGAGGCTTTATTTTATAGAGTAGTTAGCTCTGGATCAATGTATCAAAAGTTGCCTTAAATCTTCTGAATAGTCAGTAAATGTTTTGTAAATAATAATGTAGGGGCAATGAGTAAATAATCTTAAGTACAAACATCTTGGTTATTTGCAAAGTTTAAATTAGTAACTGATTTGCACAAAATTCTCGACAGCGGTGATAAAATCAAATTCGGAATACTTCCCGAAATCAGATCTTCCCACGGAATGTATCAAAATATCAAACCATTGCCCCGTAGTGAACTATAAATTTTAATGCTTTGTTATGTGTCTACACTCTACCAAGTTATACATATAAGGATCATTCTTGGTAGGTCAATTCTACCATTCTATCACATCTAGAACCAATACAATCATGATTGCTCCGATTGGTTTAAAACGTTCAAGATGTTAAGTATTGAGAAACCACACAAGTGCTCTACGAGTTATATGATAATTTCTGGTTAAGTCCACAGATGATAGAGTTTAAGCAATTTAAAATACGATGTGCGTCTTCAATATTTGTGAAGATGCAGAAACGCCGTCAGATTTGTTACGTTCAGTGCCAGCACGCCAATACGTTTGTTCTTACTTAATTAAATCTTAAATTTCTTTTTATGGTTACTTGAGAATATATTAACATTTCAATCCATTAACATTTCCGCTTTGCTTATCTTATATGGCATTATTGAGATGTTACCCTTTATATAATTTTACGCGAAAAGTTAGGCAACGTTCTCTCGAGGAAGCATTAAACAGATTCTTAGATTGTTGACAGTAGTTCCGTTTGTCAGAAAAACCATAAGTTGGTTGTACGAATTATCGCAAAATAGTTATCGCTAGTGAAAAATTTAATAAGGCATAGTCTAATTTGTGTAATGGTTAGTGAGACACGGAAGTAAAATTGTAAAAGTCATGGGGCTATTGGCTCCATTTTCCTGCTACACGCTTGACAAATGTCATTGGTGTTCTAAATTTAAGTAGCTTCTCATTTTTTGTCACAATTCGGAAGTACTATACTTTTAACTAGGCAATTCTAATACCCAGAAGTGGACGTTAGAAACTTTTTGGTTGGAGATAAATAAATCCTGTTGATTTTTCTCCTATTCAGTGAAGCGGATAATCCTATATATTCAAATTAACAGTATGACGTGCCATGTGTTCCAACAGATGTCAACTACAAAAAGTTGCTGAGACCTAACCGTGACTTATTAGAACCTTCCAAATCACGCTGGGATAAGTTTCAGGCAGGAACGTCATAGTAAACTGTAAGGCTGTTTCTTTTCTGGATAGTTTTGTTCATCTTTTTTTTTATGAAAACTTGGGTCTGGTAGTTAATAGTTCAACATTATTTGTCCTATAAATTTTGTTTATATAAGTTTAAAGTTACACCATTGTTTAGGTGTGACGTTTTTCCTAATAATATATTTTTTCAGATACAGGAAGGAATAAATTCCACCCTGTATACAGTTCTTATTGATTGCTGTAACTAGGTAAACTTTTTTTTTTATTCTATTAATTTTTAAAGAAAAGAATGTTAGCAACCAAGCGACTGAGAACAATTCCTAATGTTTTTGCTAATTCTTATGTTAGGCTCAAAATTAAATTGAGGTAGTTCAGTGTACTAATTGTTTGCGTATATTTTGGTGTTCTGCGTGAGTCCTCCGGGATGTTCTAGATAAATGGTTTTTTCAAGTTGGTTTTCCTTTTTACAACGTATTGTTCTTTTAAGGTTTTGTAAATAAAATTCTTTCCTTGAAATTCTCTTTTCTTTCTGCGTGACTCAACTCACTCTAAGACTTTCCAACTAGCAAGGCCATCTTTGGATTCTCCCTGGGTTGTTGCTGGACTAGGTGCTGTTTACTATTCCTTTGCTTACTGCACTTTACTTTTCTCTTATCGCAAGCATTACCCTAACATATCTATGAAAATATTAAAGTGTTGTAACTACAGACACAATTAAGGACTAAATAGTTTAATCGATTTTTATTGTAGCAGTTCATAAGGAAATGATCGGTTGTTCGGAATTCTCGATTTTCAAACTGTGTCATTATATCACAAGAAAGCAGAAATTACAGGTTATTTACTAAAGAAAATTATCATCAATACCATTTGCATTTAAAAACGAAAACGTTTGATTTTAAACGTTGCTATTGTACAATTGACACACCGGGCGAAGTATTAGCCACAGTAACGGCAAAAAAGAGTTTACAGTTAAATTAAATACACAATAACAGTAATATTAGTTCTGAAAAAAAGTTTGTAATTCAAATGTAAAGTGAAGTAAGAAAACATAACTAAAACTAACGAAAACGGCTCCAGACAAAGCAAAACAAAATAACCTGTTTTTACTAAGGTTGGGGTAAACACTTTGTAACGGGCATTTTTGTAGTTTTAACATTTTACGCTGTTTCCCAATTTATAAATACATTTCTACAAATTACTATTTCTATATTTAATATTTATTAACTCGTTGACGAATGCGTCGTGTTATAATGAATAGATTGCATCGTTCTTGTCTTGGCGTAAATATAAATTTTGTTCCTTATGTGGATATACAAGTCTAGATAAGATACGATAAGCGGTTGTAATAGCGAGGAATTGATATAAACAGACGAACAGTTGGAGTTTGTTCTTTGTTCCGATATACTAAGTACGTTGAAAATACTGCTTCTTTCTGCTTTTGACAATAGTGAGAATTAATGCGGGATTAATTTTCGTATTGTTCATGAACAGGCACGGCATGTTTTTAGTTGATTTTCTGTTGGAAATAAAAGTTGTATATTAACCGTGTTTGGTCGAGGCTCGTGTGTTTTACGGAACATTTGACGGACGGTTTTATTGCTTACGCGTGCCTACTAATTGTTTTTAGTTGTTTTTCTTGTGAGACAAATGCTTTAAGGAACATTTGACGGACTTACTTTAGTGATACGCGTACTTTACTAATTTGTGGTTTTAGTTGTTTGTTTTGTGAAATAATAGTCGTAGAACTTGCTAAACTGACCGATTATTTCTTTAGGATTAATGTGTGTGCGATCTAGTCTAGTGTCCCTTTGTTTTATCAGATTAGTGCATACTTTGGCTTATTTAAATACAGTGGATACTGTAGTTTCTGCATTTTTCTAACACCAAAGAATCTAAAATAGATCATTGCTTGCGCGAATTTCGTTATTTGCGAAATATAACAGACTACCGGTTTACAAAGGTATTGGTTGAAGTTTCTCACTGCTTTTTGGAGGTTTATGAAAATAATATACATTTGATCCCAGTTGAAATTAAACTAGTGCTACAAAATATTTCGAAATTATTGTCTCAGGAAATAGAATTAACAAGAAATTTATCAATGCTACATAGTTCCGTCGCGTGATGGTGTCTGCTGCTAACCCCAGTGAGATGCGTAGGTGTGATTAGTGTGACGTGTGATAAGTTCCATCAACACCCTCACAGTCAAGGGTGAAGTGCTTCGTTAGTGCAGGACATCGTGAATCTCACACTTCCGTTGCAAGGAAGCGTTGCTGAAGGACTTTTGTAAGTTGAACTATTTCCTACTTGTTATTACTTTAAATATCTATCCGTTGCTTTACCATATCTTTGTCGTTCTGATACCTTTTACAAAAGACTTGCATGATATTTTAAAACATAAGAAAAAAAAGAAAGAAAGAAAGAAAGATCAATACTACTGAATTACTCATATCAATTGTGTCTTACCTATTTATTTTTTTAAACATTTTGTCTGATTTATGTTTAATTGGTGTGTGAGGAAACGTTTCTGCTACTCCCCAATATTACCTCACTTTGTACTAAAAATTTTTGTACTGCTTTTACCGTTGTTATATTATATAGATTATCCAAACAGTTTTTTTTTACATTCTACAAAGTACTGAATAACTTAGACGTTTTATTGCTGCTATGCTTAATGTTTTTTTTTCTTCAGGTTTGCTTAACTAATTTTCTTGCAGGTATTGTCACTAACTCCTTACCGCCGCATACATTATATGTCAGTCTGCTTTCTACAACCCCCCCCTAATCTCCGATTGAGCCCGGTCACTTCTTTGATTTTCTTTTTGTTACGCACTGCCCCGATTAACGTAACATAAATTTTTGGCGCCCAACGTGGCTGCCATTATTGACGTAACAACTTAATAAATCGATTAATTATTGTTTCAATTTTTCATATTTCCCAATTTTTTTTTATTGATTTTAGTTAATAAAAGCACTTTTATACAAAACTAAAGATGTATAAATTGTTGTTCAAAAATCATTAAAAATGCGTACATATTTTAGTGTATTGTTTAATTAGTGTACATTAAAAAATGAAACACCGATTTGAACATCTCAATTTTAATTGAACATTAATTTGTTAGAAAAGTCGGCAACGTTGAACGGTTAACCAACTTAACGTGTAAAATTTGTTGAAGATGAAAACGGGAAAATATATTGGTTTGGGTTGGTATTTCAATTAATCACGACATGACGTAAATCGGATTTTAGATTGCAAATATCCTGAAAATATCAAAGTTGATGCACATTCTACATCAAAAGAAGCACCCACCCATCTAAAAAACTGTTATATTAATTACTAGAATACATTCGTCTTGCTTGGTTCTTGCTATTCTTAAATACAATTAAATATATAATAAGACCAAATACTTCAAGATTTTACAATTTGTATACGGAATATAAATATAGATATACCACTCTTTTAATAATTAAATTTAAACCACTTGATATGAATATTAAGGAGTTTAATTGCAGGCGGTATATAAAACTACTCACATATAACTGGGGTTATTTTCAACCTATAATAGGGGTAGACAATCGACAATTTCTCTAATGGTGTAATTTGACGATATGTGAACAGCTGTTAGACAAATGATGGTAAAGCCAACAAGCCTCTGGGATTTTGTGCTGTTCTCCCGAGGGATGGCCACCGGGAACATTCGGTCTGCTTGCCTTTAGCTTTGGTTGGCGGGATAAAGAAGGAATTAAATATACAATCGATTTAATTTAATTTATAATTGCTTTAATATGATTTGTTGACACAGTCCCGTTTTGTTTAACCTTTTTATACACCAGTGTTTTCTGCTTTATTGTATTCACGAGGGATGTGGTGAATTTTTGCACCTATACCCTAAAGTTCGGAGACATTATTTGCGCATTTATATGTAAATTGAGGATAGATAGAATAGAGCGATTTATTAAACAAGCGCACATATTTATTTTGTAAAGCTCTGCAGTTTTATTCATGAAATGACCAATATTCAAATACTTTGCAGAACAATAATAACAATTTAGAAACTGTAGTTAGAAAATAATAGTACAATCCTAGAAGGCGATACTAAATGTTTGCTAAATGTAAAATTATTTAGGGTAGATATTGCGTATGTCTCGAATCCAGTAGAATAGTTCAAGGGGCGACTAACTTCCTTGAAAGGTCATTTTAATCCCCGTGGTGAAAGGAAACCGAACACCATCACTGAGTTATTTATTAAGGAAATATTTTTAAAATGAACAAGAAATTAAAACAAGCAGGAAGGTGGGTTATAGCATATACGTAGTGGTCACTTTTATGACGCCCACCATTGGAACATCCTAAACGGTAACAGATTCTATAGAGTTGGCTAAATACAAGAAAGGTTGCATACTTTCATGCCTTCCAATATTCCGACAACAAATTCAGGAAAACTTAGGCCGTCGCTGAATTATCACTAAACTACTATAAACGTTTATTAATTTTTCTGTTTATAACTTTTTGTCCATGAATAAATTGTTATAAAACTTGAACACTTACCTTATTTGACATGGTCTTTCAAGTGGAGTGTCAAACTCATCTCATCATTAAGTCTCGGAACTCGTTTGACGCGTACCTCCATTGATTTCCATTCTGAGCTAACCTACACATTTCCCTGAAATTCTCACAACTTATATCTTACACTATCTGTATGCAATGGTCTTATCCAGGTCTACCTCTATCTCTCGTTTCTCCTATCTCTGCTTCTAATATATTCCGCACTATTCCTTCATGCCCTAGTATGTGACCTCTACATATTTCTTTTATCGCCCAGCATTTTTAAAACCTTTTAGTTCTTAACGTTGTCTGTCCATAATATCTGCATCATACGTCTGTAGCATTACAGTACAAAGGTTTATATATTTATCTTGTCCGTTTCTCCTACTATCCAAGTTTTACAGATGCACATTGTTGAGCTCTACACATATTCTTTCAGAAATGTTTGTTGCCTTCCAACATTGTACCTTATTTTTCAGACTCTTTAGTGTTAATTCAAACTCGTCTCTAAGCATAGGATTTCCCAAGTCATCTTTTTCAATGTTGGATTGCTGTTCCAGTGCTTCTAGTTTCTGTCCTGCATATAAACTCCCTGTATTTTGTATGGTTCGTCTGTCTTTCCTATTTTCATCTTAGTTTGTACCTTTTTGCACTTTTCCTCAATCTGTTGTTCTTTAGTTTTCCTGCATTTGCTAATAATTTCCCATTTATGGTTTGAACTCTGTTTTACTGCTTCGTTTGGTCTGTTTTGTATTTTCGCCTTTAAATTCTTCTTTTAAATTCAGAACATCCTTTTTATCCATGGTTTCTTGTTTTTTTTGGTTTATGCTCCTGAATATCTCTGGCCGCCATGTCTGAACTGGATTTAATGTTATTCTGTTCTGTTTATATTTCCATACTATAAGAAATTTTTCCGGTGTTTTTCAGCAATTCGTTTGACTTTTTCTCAAATCTTCTTGGATATTTTTATCTTTTAGTTTCTCCAACTCAAATTACCTTTTCCGTTCCTTTTGTTTAAATTTTTATATTTAAGCCCAGTTTTCATAGTTACTATGTTGTGGTCGGTGTCTATATCTGCTTCTGAGTAGCTTCTGCAGTCCTTTTCTTGATTTATAAACCGTAGTCGAATACGAATATAATCTATTCGTCATCTTCCTATGTCTTCTGGCATCTTCAACGAGTATCGTCTTCTAACATGATGTTAAAATAATGTGTTTATGATGGTTAAATTGTTTTCGTTGCAAAATTCTACCAGCCTATTTCCCCTGCCGTTTCTCGTGCCTAAACCAAGTAAACCTACTACCACTTCTTCCCTACCGTCACCTACCACTGCATTAAATTTTTCGGTAATTATTAAATTTTTCATGTCCTTGGACAATCTTAGTATGTCTTTGATATTTTTGTAGATAGATTCTACTTCTTCCTCACTGCAGCTAGAGGTGGGTATGTTTACTTGTATTATCACTGTATTTCCAGGTTTATATTCTAATCTAACCATGAGTACTCTGTAATTCGTTCTAAGTAGTGTTATACAAAGTGTCCTATCATTTTTCGCATAAATATCGCCACACATGAATTCCTTCCTATGATCCTGTATGAAATACCCTAAAGTCTCCGCTTCAAAAATCTCCCGCCTCTGACCACCGAACTTTGCTAATCCCTACACTATCTGATGCTATCCTATATATTTCAATTTTTAAATTCTCTAGTTTGCCTAGTTGCTTCATGCTTCTAATATTCCACGTCCCGACTCGCAAGATATTTGTGGCTCTTCCTCGCTTCTTATTTAACTCTCCGATTACATTCTCTGAAGCAGTCCCTTCCCGAAGATCGGAATGGGGAACTATTTTAACTTCGGAATTTTTTACCCCAGAGAATGTCATCATTTTTTTAAACAAGTTTAGTACGCTGTGTACTTGGGAGGTAATATGGTTTACGGTTGACTTCTACGTTGCAGAAGTGTCTTAGAATGCCATACCTACCCCTATGGTTTCTTCTACTGTAAGTTCCAAAAGAGCTGCTGCCCTTTTCCGGAGACCCCTTTTAGTTTTCTTCCTCACTAAAGACCCCATTAATTTGGCTAACCCCACAGTTCGCCTCTTTAGATTACCGAAACTCACAAGCCATTCTACTCATTCTAACATTCTAGAACTTCTTCGAGATACAGGTTCGGTCAGAACGGCAACTATATATCCGAGTTTCCATTGATTACTTTTGACGTTCTTATGGCCGCCATATTGAATTCTATCAACACTAAAAAGCGTCAAAAAATCTGATTTCAACCATGTATTACACATGAACAAAATCTAAAAAAATCATTAAGTAAACATTTTCTGTAAAAAATCAAGCTACCGTGGAATTAAGTAACAGAGCTAAAGTCAAAATAAAAAGTGCACAATATAAAATTCTTATTTACCTACGAATACCTAAATTCAAAACCTATTAGCCTAACTGTAAACTATAATATTTACAAATATAGCTCAAAGCGACTGACTTCCATTACGTTCTATGCATTTGACTGTTCTACAATCCATGTTCGCTATCGCGCTATGAATATTCGTGTGTGGGATTAACTGAAATACTCTGGTAATTTTTAATCTAAGTTGATCTTCATTTTGTATTGGGCTATCGCAAAATTAATTTTTTGCAAAATCCCACAAAAGTAATTCCGAGGATTATGGCATGGTCATCGTGGCGGCCAATGCATGGAACCCTTGGTCCCAATCCAAGAGTTTGGAAACCATCTGTTTAAATACTCTAGCATTATGTGGACCCGCCCCATCTTGCTGAAAATACTTAAGGTTTCCCAGTGCTTCTAGAGGTAAATTATAGAGGGGTTCCTCTTCTGCAATTTGCAAAAAAATCTACCCCAGGTAGGTATCCTATTCGGATTTTGAGGAGGGGAATAAGTAACAAAAACAAAACTTAAGGTGTGAAAACTTCTTTACTGTTTTTCAAAATATTCTCCACGATGATTGATACACTTTTGCATACGTTGGAACCAATTTTCATAGCATTTTTTCCATTCCGATTGAGATATTTCCAAAACATGGGTTTTGAACACATTAACAGTCTCTTCTGGTGTCGTAAATCGTTGTTCATGCAGTTTGTTCTTCACGCTTGCGAACAAAACGAAATCACTAGATGCCAAATTATAAACGGCGGATGACCCATCAATTCGATGTTTGGAGTGCTCAAATAGTCACTTGTTTGAGCCGATGTTAGAAAGCTGGCCTTGTCATGCTCGTCGGTTTATTTTTCTTATTTCTCCGAAAACTTGTGGCAAAGAAATGGTTGTATACCAAGCAGAATTAACTGCTCTGCGATCCTGTAAAGCAATGGTCGTGACATATTGTGCATTTATTCTGAAAAAACAGGCAATATTTTCTTCGAAATGCTTCCAGCGCGGACAACTTTTGTTAGATTTCGTTCACCTTGGAAGACCCATACAGTCAACTGTTTTTTACTTTTGGGTTCATACGAATAAATACAAGATTCGTCACCTGTGTAGATGTTTTATACTGCGTTTGATGCACCACAATCGTATCTTTTGAGCATTTATTTGCACCAATCGCCACGAGTCCTTTTTTGAGCGATTGTTAAATTATATGGGATTCAACGCGCACATAGCCTTTTTATAGTTAAATGTTTATGTAATATCGAATGTATACTTGTCATACTAATGCCTAAAAATTCCTAAAGCCCACGATAAGTCACATGACGATCTTGCATTTGCGCACAGCATCGATGTTTTCTGGCACAACAGCCAATTTGGACGACCTCTAAGTTCATCCACCAGCGAACTACGACCACGATTGAATTCACTATACCAAGGATATACAGTTTTAGTTGGATCTTGTTCCCCAAAAGACTAAATAAGTTGATTCAGGCACTGTTGTGGAGATAATCCACGTCGGAAATCGTAAAAAATCATCGCACGAAAATGCTCACGAGTTAATTCCATTTTTTGGCCGAGACGAAATTTTCAACTCAATCAAAACAAAACAAATAGTGTTCACATGGCAAAATGTTTTAAGTATATATACTGTCAAAATGTCAAACTTTAGGTTGGTAACGTTAGATCGCACCTAGCAACACTAGTGTCGTCAGTTCACGATACATATCGAGCATCCCTTATATGAGGTTCGCTATAGCACAACGTAGAAAAAATAGTAAAGCATTCTTCAAAAATCAATCCCCGATAATTTGCAACCATTTTTGTACAAACTTTGAGCGTGGAAATGGACCCATAAGATCGAGAACAATGATCTAAAATGGAAATTTCGCATTCTTTTCACTTCTTATTAAACGTGGGGGAGGTTTATTTGAAAATGTGTGCGTCCCCCCGCATTTAAAAGATTTACGACAACATTTTACTACGTCAATAAAAAAAAATCTTGTACGCTAGAAAGCGTCTTTGCGTATCGGAAATGTTCAGCCACAGAAGATTTCTGGAATGAATGAATAACTTCTTCGCGTTGAGATCAAGGAACCAGACGCTTCCGCGTAACAACTACTTTAAAGGCAAATGGGAGGGGTGCAAACTTAAAAATGTAGATTTTTCTACCTTCAGTTTCGGATAGTTTTAAGAAATTTTTTCCAACAATTCATTCCAAACGTCCAAATTCTCAAGCTTAATTTCAATTAAATCTGTTTCTAGATTTTCTATTTGATCAGCCCTGCTAACACAGTCTGGAGCTACATTTCCTTTTTACGGTGAATTAGATCGAATGTATGTTGCCCACCTAGCAAACTTCTTGACGAGTTCTAAATATTAGTCAACCAAAGCAATGAAAACTGATGCGCAATAACTGTAAACTTCGAACCTTCAACCCGCGGTCGAAACTTTTCTATTGCAAAAATAACTAGACATTTTTTTCTGTAACTAAATAGTTTCGTTCAGAACGAGCAAGAGAATTACTAGCATAAGAACTCTCATGCTCGACACCATCGATATTCTAAAGTAATACAGCTTCTAACCCAGTTTTACTGCGCCACATTCGATTATAAACCGAACAGAATAATCTGGCTACGAAAGAAGCGCAGAGGAAACTAAGGCTTGCATAATTCTGATAAAAGAAATATCCGCTTGCGAAGCCCAATCATTTTTCTGACCCCCGTTTTTTCTTCTTTACCAAATCCTATGCAGGCCAGACGAAACAGCTACACATGCCCATAAAACATTTCACACCTGTGGTGGTTCTAGGGCGGGAAAGGTTAACCGTGGCTGAGAAGTGAATTCGAACCAAAAATGTAACCGAAAAATGTTAACAATATTTTTTTAAAACTCACTTTCCAATATTTATGGTTCACATTGGCTTCTTTGAGGCGTCTTTTCACCTTATAAACAGCTTCAAATGTTCCTCAAATTTCGGGAAACAGAAAATAATATCATCAAGACACAAAACACGTTAGGTTCAAAACGCAAACCAAGATTTCGTCAAGCAGACGTTGCTGAGTCTTCGTTGCATTTCCCAACCGAAAAGAAACAAAAACAAAACGGAACTGGCATCTTGATATTACACTTTTATCATTCGATGAATCTAAATTTGAGATATACTTCGCACTTCCAAGCATATTTAAAATGCGATCAAAATTTGGTATGAAATAACTTGTTACGCCTTATTGGTTCCGCAAAGCTTTATTTGCTATTAGGTAGAGGCAAATCACTTTAAGAAGAACCCACCATTATAATGCGCACAAAGGAAAA